>CM073653.1:3057298-3095153 GCA_037074605.1 Trachinotus ovatus | reverse complement strand
ACTTTTTTTTTTTTTTTAATCAAATTTTAATGTTTGGTTCATCAAACTTAAAATTACTAGTTCTTCTTACCGACCACTATTTTTTACTTTTAATCAAAATATTAATCATTTCTACATCATTTAAAACATGTCTGTAGAGGAACTTTAATTGGTGGTGGTTTTGTACCGTCAGAGAGTCAGGCTAGCTGTTTGGTGCAGTGTGTTACGCTAGTCATTCATGCAGCTAATGTAGCCGTGAGGCATTAGCCTCCAGTAGAGATAAGTATTGAGCTGCAGAGGTCTGCTAAGTTCACTTCCTTCTAACTCCATACCTCACATTTTTTTCATTTCCAAACTTGTAATCTTCAGCCATAACCAACAGTGAGTCAAGCGACATCACTTGAGGGCACTGTCAGACTACACACAGCTCACTCTGGAGACACTTAAGACTTTGTTTTTTCACATATACGGTAGCTGCTACTTCCCGACACCTGTGAACAGACTGTGGTGTGTAAAATCAGTGGAGATGCCTTTAAGTGAACTGACTGCAGGCTGTAACCATCTAACAGATAAGTAAATATTTGTATTTTCTAAAATGTGAAACTATTGCTTTTCCCCTTGTGGTTGTCTGCAGTGTAGAAATGAAGAAAAAAAACACACAGACTGCTTAACATAGTGTAAATCTGTAATGTTTACTGTTGCTTCTCCGGAGGTCTTATAGCATGAGCACACAGCTGCAGCTACTATAATTAATTATGGATACGACTAATTTATACTATTTAATGAACACAGGCAAATGTAATTGTCGGGATTTGGCAATTGGTACACCTGACTCAAACTTACCTGCTAATTGATTTTATGAGTGGCAGCCACTCTGCTGCCTGAGAAACGTGTTGTCATCTTTAGCAGATGAATATAGTGAAAAACTGTCACTGCTTTTCATAAATGCATCTTAGGGTTTTCTGGGATATATTGAAGATTGGATCCCAAAGAAGAAAAAAATAAGAAAACACTCACTCAAACATAAAAATAACCCAAATCTGCTAAAATTTTATTCATCCAACTCTCACAAAATGTGACAGAGCTAAAATGTGTCTTTATTGTTTGGCTCTTGGCTGGGCTGTGCATGTATCTATCTATCTATCTATCTATCTATCTGGAAAACTGGGGAGTTAGCAGAGAACAGTTTGAAGTAAAATTATTACAAAGGTCTGCTGTGGTAAGTTTTTAATTTAAAACTCATATTATCATTGGCGAACCAAAGCCTTTAAAAATCAGCAGCCACAGGGCAGCGATGAGGCAGGCAGCTGGAGCTAATCGGGAGTGGATCAAATGTCCTTGCCGGCGACTCGGTTAGGAAAACGAGAGCAGTGTCAACAATTAGCTCCAACATGCATCTCTTGGATTCAATGTTTATCACCATAATACATCATTGTGAGTCTTCTTGAGGTCTAGCAAACATGTTGAGAGCCTTTCTTCCCTCACAGAGAATGGGCGCTGAGGATTTGTGAATTGTTTACATCCATGTTTGCTAGCTGTCAGTCTTCTTCCCTGTCTTCCCTGCTGCTCCTTGTGGTGTGTACCACCATCAAATCTTGACTGGAGTCGTGTGAAATCATCCACGAGAATGTATACTGCCTGATGATACAAACAACAGGCTCACACACTTGAAATGCAATGCTGTATAGTGCTCTATTGCACTAATAGTATTCAGAAATTTAACAAGGTCACTTTAAGGCTTTGGTTTTCTCTTTCTATACAATTTAATGGCTCACTAAAAAAAGGGTGAGACACTATGAGTCAATGATTTGATTAATGATCTTGTGATTGTGTACGTGCACAAACAGTTACACTTTCCCTTAAGGTTAAATGTATCACCCTTTTCTTTTGCTTTCTAATTGCTTGGAAACATATGAAGTTTTTTTTATTTCAGTGAATCCATCAGCTCTGGGTTTCCCTTACATGTGCACTTTTTTCCCACCTGAACTTGTAGCTTCACCTGCGCCATAGTAGAAAAGTGAAATTTAAAGGTGCTACATGTAAGTTTTTGCTATTGCTGCATAGTCAATGTTAATGTTAGCCTCACCAAGAGCTGTCTCTGGAGGTGGAAAGCAAACGTCAGTGTTAACTCTTACTTCTATTTCTATCACCTCCTGTCTTCGAGTGACGTTAGCATGCTAACCAGCTAGCCCAGGTCCAGCCAGCCCATCTTGTCACTTTCCGATACTTTCCGTCCAGGCTGCCCTGAAGAAGCAGCGCTGCTATACCTTTTTGGGAAGTGACCATCATCACAACCCAGCAAGAAACCACGCTCATCAGCAGAGAAAACGTACATATAGCACCTTTTATGACTGATTTCAAGTCCAGTGACTGCAGCCCCATTTCCACCACAGGGGTTTTTCAAGAACTTAGGTTTTCCCTGTTTCTCACTGGACCTAGTTCTGATTTTGTTTCCTTTCTTCCCTCATAAAAGTCTCACTGGGCCATAAACATTTGAGTTGACATTTGAGAGAGAAACCTTCAGTAATCTTACACAACCACTTTGGTACATGCTGACAGATTTCTCCTGATTCACTGTGTCTTTATTGTAGCTTCAGTGACAAAACAAGCATGAATGTGCTTAGAACTTTTAAATTGCACATGTGGTTTCTGCGTTTCACACAGTTCCTGGATGTTTTGCTGAAAAAGGCCTGTAGTCATGAGTGTTTTTTTGTTGTTTGTGACTTTGGGGAAGTTGCGTGACTAATGAATCTACTCTTCACTGTTATTACTTCATGCCTTAATGTGCTAAAGCTACCAGAAATATTCAGCTCTGACACCATCCCATAAACCCAACCTCAGCAGTGTAAAACAGCATTTTCTTTGGTCTCTCAGATAAAACAGACCATCCTCAAAATCATTTCTTTTTGTTTTGGCAGCTGTCTCGCAGTGTGGCGTGGCAGACTGCCGCTACCTCTCACTGTCCTTTTCCCAGACAATCCACTCACTTGTACTTTTCCACGGCCGCCGGTTTCTATGGCAACAAAAGAGGAGGAAGAGGAGGCTGGGGCTTGACAGAACACTGTCAAGCAGACAGTACAGGGGCGGCTGGGATCCTCATGAGGTGGGAGAATACCCAGAGGGAGAAAACAGGGAAGGAGAGTTCAGCAGAAACAAAACTGCTCTGTTTAATGATTCAAGATGATTCTTGGTGTGTGAGTTTGTCAAGCTTTTGCGATATCACTTAGATCTGGGTGGTCTTTGAGTTTGTACATCATGGATAGAATTATATGGCATGTGACAGCCAGTATTTTGTGCTATTACTCATCCCCATAGTGGAAAAAAGTGCCTAATCAAAAATGTCACGTGTCCCATCAATCACATGTTCCACCTCGCATGTAATCTACATGATCAAATGTCCCTGTGGGTTATCCTATATTGGAAAAACATCACGTTTACTAAAACAGATAATACGTGAAAACAAAAGCTCTGAAAAGAGAAATTACCCAATCACAGCACCTTTTAATGACTTTAAACATGACATCTCATCATTCAGGTTCCAAGACACTGAAAACGTGACTCCACCTGAGAGAGGCGGTAATACTGATGAAACTCTTAACAGAAGAGAAGTATACTGCATATTCAGTTTGCAGACGTTATCACCTAAAATACTGAATGATGAGATCCCATGACATGTGACTATAGATCTATCTATTGTCCATTCAAGATACCAATAGTTCACATGATTACATACATTGAGTGACTTATAAATGTGTGTGTATATGTGTGTTGTATAGTGTGTATATATATATATACTATATAAGTATATATATATATATATATAATATATTATATATATATATATATATATATATATATATATATATTAATAATTAGAATTCTCAATCATAACAACTGGTCAAATGCATATGAAAAAGACACTCCATGCGAGGACATTTCTGTCACACGCTGGACACAAGAGGGTGGAGCATTTTCTATTTAAAATCATGTTGGTAAGAACGTGTCACTGGTCTAGAGGAGACCTTTGAAAATGTTGGGATGATCAGTAATTGTGAGACAAGAGTAACTGTGTGATGGGATGTTCGAAGACTGACATGCGCCTTTTACTGGAAATATAAATTTATTTTCAACCAGACGTTTAGGTGGCAGACCCACCAGCATATCTGTCAGTCAGCAAGATCAGTTAATCAAAGCTCAGCGGCTCGCGCCTACACACTGACATAATTATTTCTTTCATCCCAGTTAGTCTTTAAATTATTATCAAAAGGGAGGCAGAGAAGACTGAGACTGACCGCAGCCCACCAGGTATCAAGGGGACACATTTCTGATAATGTAGTGTCGCACACAACTAAAAGTATTTGTCCATCCCAGATTAATATTGACATTGAATTTGAATTAATAGGTGACTTCAAATGAGTCATTCAAATTCAAACGAATGACATCAAGGTATTGATGTGGTTGTAACTGAAGTTACAGGTTATTGCAGCCGGTCCGGTGGGGAGGAGCGCCCACAGTGTCGGCAGCTGAGCGGCAGCTGTGTTTTCATGGCAGACAAACAGATTTAAATCAACTGCATTCACTTCCTTCAGTTATAATAGTGTTATTCATTCCATTCATCCTTTTGGCCTTGTAGCCTCAGTTTTGATGCTAAATTGAAGTGCTTTGCTTAAGCACCTCCTGTTAGGTTTGTGCTTAAACAGGTTACAGGGGTAGTTGTCGCTTAATTAGGCAGATGGATGTATGTTGAGCTGTGTCCCAATGCGGGGGCCACATCCTTCAAATTTGTGACTGTAGACTGCAAAGGCCTAACCAAATGATGAAGTGTGTGCTGTTAAAGAGTATTTGTTGAGTTATTTTGCGATCACCAGCCACTGCCCAACCTTACCATTGATTGGAAAGCAGGCTCCTGTCGCCTAGTAATCCTCAACAGCATCTTGAGGTTTTAATGGCCCATGGTTTTAATAATTGGACCATTAGCTGTTCAGACACAGAGCTGAAATCACACAAATCTTCTTAATTTAAAGTGTGTCACAGGCTTTCTGTTGGTGTATTTGGATTCATTACTGGGTGTCAATGAATCTTTTGGATATGGTTGGTGCCATGGTAGTAGTCCACTTAGTTGAAAAAGATGCCTGACATTATCTCAGCCCTCATTGAAGGATGCCTTGAATTGGGACAGCACTAGGTACTGCTGCCTGAGATGACACAATTAGGTCTATCAGATTAACCTTTTAATCCCTAATCATACCTTTCTGTGGTAATACGTTAGAGGGGAACACTGAACCAGAACGCTGCAGAGGCTCTAAATTTTGTGTGTCAGATGGAACAAGACATGTGTGCACATCAAGGTGGTGGCTGAGAGCAGTGACTGCTTTGTTGTGACATCACAATGTTCTACGGAAAGTCCGACACTGGTTTAAGGCTCCAGTTTTTGAATACAGAACCTCTTGGATTTGGTTTCTATTCTGCAAATACACAATCATAAATCTGAAGTGAAGAACAACACAGAGCGCTACAGTTTTAAAAAGATTTTGTGTGTGTGTTGGGATAAGGCACTTACAGCGATCTCTAGGTTTATAAAAGAAGTATCTCTAGAAGGAGACTGAGACTGATGTATGCAATGTACTCAGAAGGCTTTCAGCACCAATGGGGTATTGCTAGTCAGGATGTCCACTTGCAGGACCAACTAAAATATAACTCACCAGGGTGCTGAGATTTCAAGCTCTCTTGCCAAGCAAGCTGGTGCATCTTCTGTACTCTCGGAATTATGAAAACAGAAACGGTTTGCTCTCAAGAGATGGACGCTGCTGTATACCGATTTACCAAGACACCATTTTGCCTTTGCCTTTGTGTGGCACACATTTCTGGGGCAGGTTTAAATGTCCCATTTGTCATGAAGTATATTTCCATGTTTTGTGATTACAAAGCAGGTCTAGGTTCTATATTAATACTGTAAAGGTATCAAAAGCCTCAGTCCACAGAGAAATGCACACAGCCTGCTATTCAGAAACTGAGCCTAAACCAAAGCTGTCAGGACGCTCTTAAACTTTTGATGTCACAACAAAGCAGTCACCTCTCTCAGCCACGCCCCAAGACCCGCCCTCCTGGACCCCATCCAAACTCTTCAGGATTTGGTTTCTCTAAGTGTTTATCTGAAATCTACCATATTTTATTCATAACTCAAACATCAGCCAATCAGAAGAGAGGCTCAGCTCCTCTCTTCTGATTGTTGACTGACTGTTGCTAGAGCTCCAGAGAGAAGCCTAAGAGAGGAGATGTAAAACGACACTGAGATGGTTTTTGGTTCTAAAACCACAACATATATTTTCTTATGGAATTAACACATCAAATAAAACAGGAAAAGTGGAAAATATGGACCTTTTAACTAACGACTTTAATAAGAGCAGCATTCCACTTAGGTGCACCAGTTTGATGGTGCTTTTAATGTAGATGCTGTCTCATTGAGTTTTTGCTTAGTGGAATATTATTAGTGATATTATTAATGTTAGTACTTGCAGCTGTGCTTCTCCTGCTATGATAGGGCAAAAAAACTTGAAAAAGTTCATAGGATGTAGCTGGTTCAATAACTGAAGCTGTTCTTGCTGGGAACAAGTGATTGGCTGAGGGATTGAGGGAATAAACAGTGACAGCTGATATTATAAAAAAAAATTAAAAGCATTACACAACAAGAAATATAAATAACTCTATTCAAATGTGCTACTACTATTACTCTGCTTACTACTACTCAGCTTAAGCTAACTACAACTGTGTGACTGTGTGTGTCTCAGGCTACACACAGACTTCTTGCCCCCAGACCTGTGTTAGTTCTCTGAAGAGCTTTTACATGAACAGGAAGTGAAGGCAACATGTGGCAGCCATGGGCCCATGGGCAGCTGTCAGACATCAGCTCTGAACATGTTAGAATTAGATCAGAGAGAGCCAGCACACACTCATACTTGTATGAGGATCACACACACACACGAGAAGAAAAACAGAAGGCAGTTAGAGCCATTTCTCTGCTGGGGAGTGGCTAATTGGGAAGTTAAAGTGTTAAACCTGCTCTGCAGCTCTGGCTGCGCCCTCTGTAAACAGTCTGCTGTGTGTGTGTGTGATGTGTGGTGTGTGTGGTGGTGTGTGTGTGTGCAGCATCCTCAAACTTTTTGTATTTCCACTACAGCTGTCTCTATCCATCAGGACTAAGCAGGCATTTGTGTTGGCTGGAAGCGGTCTGCAATGTTTGACACGGAGAGAGGAGGAGAGAGAGAGGGGAAGAGGGGGGAGGAAAAAGGCAGATCTGAGGAACCCGTCTGCAGACTGAACAGTCGGCAGGAATATAACCCTGGGGCGCTGGAACACAGGCTATAGCACTTTGCTAACAGTCACGAATACAGTTTGATACATCATAGATAAGAGCTAACATCCCCGAGGCTGTTAGTTCTGGCTGGAAGACAGCAGAGATCTGTTTTAAAGGCCCTCTTCAGGGAGCCTATTGAAAGATCCATCATTTAGCTACTGTTATCTGTGCAGCGGTCATCTGAGGCCTCGCTCCGATCGATATTTCACCACAGCTCAACATGAAGCAAAGGGGGCTGAGGGGAGCCAAGCCAGCTAATTTGATAAAGAAGCAAATGCTCGTGGCACTCTTTCGTCTTGCTTTTGTCCAACATGATTGTGATCCAGAATCAGGACATGACGGTGAAAGCGATGAGAGACAGCAGGGACAGAAGAGGAACATTGTGTAGCCGGGGACTTTTGGGACCTACCTGTCTGCCGTATCCATGAACATCCTGGGCAAATAAAGACATCCTCCTTGTATCAGTTCAGTAAATAATGAGCCAGGTTTCTGGCATTTGGATTTTTACACTCCCGCTGTAATAGTTCAGCGTTGAGGCTGGAGTTTCCTTCAAACATAAGTTGTACATCCACAGCCGAAGTGTTTATAGCTGTTTGGAATGGCCACCATCTTAGTTTAGCATGGGAATAGATTTTGTCCTTTAAGGTGTTCATGGTTTCATGCAGTGGTCGTGTGGAGAGACGGTGACACCTCCTGTCTCACCTCTACACACCTGGCCAATCACAGTGTGAAGTGTTGGAAAGGTGCAAAAGTTGTGTGCTACACCTGACAAGGTTTCCACTGGGAACACCCACTTGCCTGCGTTTTTGTGTGTGTGCGTGGAGGCTGCGTCGCTGAACTGTTGCTGTTTGCACGTGTTGTGTGTGTGTGTGTGGTGTTAAACTAAATCCTACATTTTTGCAACACTAATTAAAATATTAAATTAAAAAAAAAAAAATGTTATTTTAAAAAAAAAAAAAAAAAAAAAAAATATATAATATATTATATATATATATAATATAACATTTCAGTATTATATATAGTATTATATATATTACTATGTATTTAAATATAAAATATTGTGTAAATATCATATTTATATTTTTCATGTCATATTCAGAATCAGCCTTGACACTGAAACTATAGTGAAAAATATATTTTATTGTTTTTCGCTATAAATATAATTGAATTTTTTTCATATGTCATGGTGTCAGATTCAGCCTTGACATAGAAAACTATAGTGGAAGGTATCAGTTTAGGTAAATTGGTTGCTGGTCTTGTCTGTTTTTTGCCGTCCGAGCCCAGCAGCACAAGATGGCAGTGTGGCCTGCTTCTAACCTTTGTCAGCCAGGTGTCTGGCCTGAGGGGCACAGGTCATGATAACACACTGAAACTGACAACTTGACAAGGTTACTATCAATAAAGACCTTGTGAAATTACAGGATAAAAGATGGTTTTTTTTCTTCTAAATGATACTCAGATGAAAACCATTGAAGCCAACAATGAACTACGCTACGCAAAGCTCAGTCTCTGGTGTGGTCTCAAAGCTCACCATGAACCGAAGTCTCTGCACATTTATGAAGCTGCATTAGATTCATAAAGCTCCAGGAGAGGCTTAAATGTTGAAACATTTCCACTTCAGAGCTCTTCACCTCAGTTGCTCAGCTCTGTCTTGTCCCACTGCACATTCTGTCCTGTTTTTTTTTTTTTTCATCAGTTCATCCTATGGTTCTAAATTTACCCTCATGGTGTGGGGGTATGTATTGTGGGTGTGTGTGTTGTGTGTGTGTGTGTAAATCCTGACATATCTTATTCCTCTGTGCCACTGAGCTCCATTGTTGTCCAAAAACTATTTTTTCAGAAAACACATTCATGAGCCACAGCAAGTGCACTGGGTGACGGCGCTCCCCTTGTTACAGTGAACACACACACTGTACTTTATTTTGACTTGTCCCACACACACCGTCCTCATGCCAGAAATACTCATTTACACAAAACGCTTATTGTGTGTTCCTGCTGCTGAAAACCATCCCCCAAACAGATGCTAAAAATCTACAGAGCCCGACCATTGACTTTTTTCAACATTTATAGTTTGTTTGTTGACCTGTTATTAAAATATTTACTACTTCTCCAGTAAACCATGGGTGGAGGCGTGTACCAACAGACAGACCTTAATTCACTGATCACATATGAGATATAAATTAATTCTACAAAATCTATTATAAAAATACCTTATAATCTCATCTTCTGATGCTGAATTTGAGACTTGCATCATTAAACTGTTGTCAGCCACAAAACCTGAAATCCATTCACCTGATGTGACACAAGAAACTGGCGGCGGAGGCTGCTGGGAGCTCACCGTGCACCAGCATTGTTTACTTATGAACTCATCCATGTAGCTAACGGCTAGTGGTTATTCATGAGCTCAGGATCACTGAGGAGGTAATGAGGAGTTAGACTAAAAGTGAAGGCAAGAACTGGTTGNGGCTGCTGCCACTGCAGATTGAGTCGTAGCTCGAGAGGAATCAGCTCTGAATACTCTTCTTTTGCCCATTTCCCTTGTAACTCTCCACCGAGCTAATTGGTTAGTTATAGTGATAAATTGTGCAGGAGGCAGAGACAGGCTGAACTGGAGTGTGTCATTAAGTTTTTAATTGCGCTGAACACTTGGTGAGCTGAAGCTGTCTGTCCAGTGTGACGAAGAGGAGGGATGACAGGACAAATTAAGCCGCCTGTGCAGAACGGTGGAAGTGAATTTGAAATAGGAACCATACCGTGGGCGAGTGAGTTCAAAACAACTTAAAGTAGCACTAATTTATATTCTTATATTAAAGGTCCTAGATCGTATAAAGTACAATACAGGGCAAAATTAATACTGCTAACACTAAGAGGGTTTAAAGACAGAATACAGCCCTGTTTAACAATCCAATATAATATGCCTGTTGGAATTGGGCCACAATAAGGGTGTTGTCAATAACATTCAATGTCCCATATTGTATAAAAGTAGATGTCCATGTGTTTTTTGATTATAAAGCAGGTCTAAGTTATGTATTAATCAGGGGTGAAAGTAGTTTTAAATTCTTGCCGGTACTTTGTGGAAAAATCAAACGTCCCAGTACAATAAATCAAACGTACCGATCCCCTCAGCAACCACTGTGTTTCGGAAGTAGACGCACATGCACAGTCACGTACTGCTGAGAGTGAAATCCCCGATCATTAGCTCACACACAGCTTGTTCAAGCTGTTCTCTGTGTTGAAATAACATGAAACACAACTGTTTATTCTGCTATTGATTTTATTTGGGACATTTTGCAATGAATGGAATGACATTAAATGTAGTGTTGCACGTCTCGAATAGGAGACCACCAGACTCTCTCCCAGGGGAGGGGGAGAGAAGCAGGGCAAGAGCCCTGAGGAAGAGAGGGAGATGTCAGGACAAGGCTCCGTCCAACATGGACCAAAACACAGCACGGATGGTTCTGAAGCAATTAGGGACGAGTTAAAAGCAATTTATAAACGGACAAAGTGATGTTCAAGACTGCATATTACTAGCAGATCTATTTTCTGGCCTAAAGTGTGGCCGTGACTGGTTCTGAATTTGGGCAGGCAGCTGCTCTCCCCTCTTCCTGGTACTGCGTACCACCACGGAATCTTTTAGTGGTATGCGGTAGCAGACTGTACCAGCTTACTTTCACCCCTGATATTAATACAGTGAAAGTATCAAAGCCTCAGTCCACAGAGAAATGCACACAGCCTGTATTCAGAAACTGAGCCTTAAAACCAGCCGTCAGGACTTCTGGAACTTTGTGATGTCACAACAAACCAGCCACCACTCTCAGCCACGCCCCAAGCCCTGTCCACCTGGACCCACCATCCAACCTTGAAATTTGCTAGAATTTTATTCGATCACTCAGAAAACACTTACCATGAGAACGGGGTAAGGGAAAAAAGGCAGATACCTGGAACGAGAGGAGGGAAACACACAACCACACCTACACACGGCCCAACAGCCGTAACACCCCCTCCCATAAGAGCAAACGTCCTGTTTGCTAAAACTATAGATGGATCATTGCTATATTGGCACCCCACAATACATAGCTAACACATCATGTTGCTACTCACCACCAGATTTCAGGAAGGACAAAGTAACGCAATCCCCTTACCCCCGGGACAGCGCGTCGGCCACAGCCAGCGTTTGGTAAACACAGCTTTGGGTCTAAGGGCAAACTCATCAGCCAGAGAGGCCGCCTGCTGCAGGGTGGTTACCTTCTGTTCATGTAAGTAAACCACAGTGCACTCAGGTACACAGTTCTTTAACTCCTCAAGCAGCACTAGCTCATGCACTAAAGCAAGGTCATCAGCCTTGCATGCTGAACACCAGCGGTCAAACAGTAGCTCTTTCTCCCTAGCAAAGTCAGCGAACGTCTGGCCTGACGTTTTCCTGAGGCTCCGAAAATACTGCCTATAAGCTTCCGGCACTAACTCATACACTCTTAAGATCGCACCTTTCACCTTATCGTACACAAGGCTGTCTTCTACAGAAAGAGAAGAACAAGCTTCCTGAGGCTTACCAGATAACTTACACTGTAAAAGTATTGCCCACACATCTTTTGGCCAGTGTAAAGCATTAGCTATGCGCTCAAATGCACCAAAATATGATTCCACCTCAGATTCGCGAAAAATAGGTACCAGGGAAAGATGTCTACTCACGTCAAAGGTGGTAGCTGAATCTGGGACAGAATCTTGGCCGTGCCCTTCCGTAGCTCTAACTCGTGCATCCTGATCGCAGTTTCTGCCTCTAACCTTTTTAACTCCAGTTCCCCCCTGAGTTGGAACTCACACTCCTCCCTCTCTCCATGTTCAGACGAACAATCCGCAGTTTCACCTGGGCCCCTAACCTGGAGCCAGGAGACAACTCAGCAGAGTCTGGATCAAACTATAGCAACGAGACCGGCTTTTTCCCTGAACCAGTCTCCTGCACGTCAGGTGTAACAGCAACATGCTGTGGTTCGGTCACTTCCCCCACTGGGGAATCAGAGTGGCCGGCACCTGAAAATACTGTGGCCATACCCTCGACACCTGTACCAAGATTTTCAACATCTGACGACATAATCAATTCAGTATTTTGTACCCAGCATGAGTGTAATAATCACATTTGGAGAGTGGAGTACAGAAAAACGCCTGTGAAGCCTCAGTTCAGCTTGTCTAAGATGAAACAGCTTCTATTTTCAGTTACCAATCATACATGAGCTAGAAATGTGAATAGTTGGGGAAAAATAGGTCCTTTTCCATGGCCTTTAATGCAATCAGTGAAAATGTGAAGGAGAAATCAGAGTTATGAAACGGACCCAAACTTGTCTGGGAGGCTGTGGACGGTTGCAACATTTTTTGCATTTCTGTTACTCAGACTCTTTGGACTAGACCAACCAAACTTTTATATGTTAAACTCACATTTGTCTGCTAATTACCCATACCAATTAAAGATGATTACTGAATGAAACATCATTCGTAACAATTATTTGAATGGAAGAATTCAGATGTTGCAACTGACACCAGCCCTGGGGACAATGGTAACATGGATCAGGCGGTTGCAACATATGAGAAATACATTACATTTCTCTAATTAACTTTTTTCCTATTATGACTACTTCACTTGGACAGTTACAACAGATTGTTGCAAACATGCCCACCCCATGACAGAGCATCATGTGCTAGCTACTCACACTGAGCATGTGCAGAATGAGTGGCATCACTTTCGATGGGAGGAATAAGCCTTGTTAGAACCATCCCCTGTTACAACCGTCTGCAGTCTCCGCTATCTCTTTAATAGATAATAAAGAAAGAATAAAGAATAGTCCTGTATGCTGCAGCTGGAGTCCATTCCCACACAAATTTAGAGAATTTAAACTCTTGTGAAGGCACTTCCAGGACAAAAACTTTGCAATCAAGAACATTTCAAACAAATAAATCTGAATTAAATATCAATTTATCCATCCTCAGCTAGTCACTTTTATATGCATGCCCCTTTTGACACTGTCTTAAATGCTGCAGCTCAATTTATATACTCCAGTCAGTGTACACAGTATACTTACTGGAATACTGCATGAATTCCAACAGGGTAGTGTTGTCTTAAATCAAACACTTCTGTTGCACATTTACCGTTAATGAGAGTTGTAAAATTTGACCATGATTGTCGTCTGCTAAAATTTCAAAGTGAATGTTTTACTGTCTTGTGTGAGCCGCCTGTTTTGTCTTCAACAGAAATTCGCCTGACATCAGCACCGACAACATGTCCTCTCTGGTAGGCTGCCAATTTCACATGTTTGAAACACGTTGGTGCCCCCCCCCTTCTGCTACGCAGCCAAGATAGCGACCCACGTGTCCACTTTTTGACCATTGTGAGTGCACCATCTAGGTACTCGTGCGTGGCATGTTGCCATACGTGTGTATATGAACGCACGTATGCACTCAAAATAGCAAATCTAAGTACACAAATTGAGACACAGCATCCATTCCTCAGCAAAGTGCAGAAGAACCCCACTTCACATTTACATCCTTGAGTAAATCGAAAACTCTGGTGTTTTTTGTTTTTTGTTTTTTTTTTTTTTTACATGATGCAACTTTTGAAATTGTAATCACTCTAAATGGTAATGACATTTTCTCACAAAATATGAAACATTTGAAAGGCTGAGACGATCTGAGATGCAGTCTGCAGTCAGTCAGCACTAACATACTGGATGTATAATTTAATATCTCCTCTGAAGTCTTTTCTGCATGTGGATTAACACAAAAATATCTGACTTCACATAAGATCTTTAAACTCACCCTTAATTTAAAAAAAATGTAGCAGTTATAACAAGTTACTCAAAAAAAAAAAAAAAAAAAAAAAAAAAATCACCAGTTTGAGACGACTTTTGCTTTGTGCCACACGGAGCATTATCCTGCTGGGTGGACCACAAAGGGAGATGGTCAGCAGCACTCAGACTGTGGCATTCAAACATTGATTGATTAATTGATGAATTGATTGATCCATAGATTTGTGCTGTTGATGCCAAATTCTGACCCTACCGTCCGCTGAGTCTGTGTCCACCACAGCCTCAGGGTTTTCACAGGAGTGGAACCTGATGTGGTCTCTGCTGTTGCACTCCGTCCACATCACGGCTGGACGTGTTGTTCATCCTGAGCTTTTCTGCTCATCACAGCCGTAAAGAGTGCTTATCTGAGTTACCGTAGCCTCTCTGTCAGCTCCTACCAGTCTGACAATTCTCCCCTGACCTCTCATCAACAAGGTGTTTCCTGCACAGAGCTGCTGCTCACTGGATGTTTTCTGTTGGCTTCATTCTGAGTTTCAGATACACTCAAACCAGCCTGTCCGGCTAGTAAAAAATTCAAGAGTGGCCTTTAGTTCCTGATCATTTAAGTTTATATTGTCCTTTAGTGGTGCATATCACCCAACAAATGAGTACTTTTTGTGGTTATTTAGTTAATTTCAAGGGGGGGGCCTGGTAGCTCCAGAGGTTGCAGAACAAATGTAAACTTGTGGCACTAAGCATTTTTTCTTCTGTTTCTGCTGACTGTATTCAATTTACAACTTTTTTTGAAAGTACATTGGATTATGTAGAGAGTTACCAGTCTGATAACTTTCTCACTGTATGATTGTGGAACATTTGTATAACACGACTGAAGAGTCGATACCCCGTCATAGAGGAGAGGTTTTGGTTTTCCCTTGGTCCTGCGTTTGATACTAAGAAGGTTCTAGATGACATATGACTCAGACGCAGATGGAGGAAGATGGCTGGCCCACACTGGACCTCAGTCTGTGTCTGTCAAAGATTGTTTCCCTACGTAAAAAGATATTGCACTATGTCACACCCATGTCAAGTGGCCTACTTGGTCCATATTTTCCACTTTTCCTGTTTTATTTGAAGTGTTGACATCCATAAGAAAATATATTTGTGGTTTTAAGAACCAAAAATCATCTGTGTCGTTTTACATCTCCTCTCTCAGGCTTCTCTCTGGAGCTAACAACAGGTCAGTGAGCTGACTGTATTCTGAGTGATCCAATAAAAATATAGCAGATTTCACATAAACACTCGGAGAAACCAAATCCTGTAAGGTTGGATGGTGAGTCCAGGTGGCTTGGGGCGTGGCTGAGAGAGGTGACTGCTTTGTTGTGACATCACAAAGTTCCAGAAGTCCTGACAGCTGGTTTTAAGGCTCAGTTTCTGAATACAGGCTGTGTGCATTTCTCTGTGGACTGAGGCTTTGATACTTTCACAGTATTAATATAGAACCTAGACCTGCTTTATAATCAAAAAAGACCTAGACATCTACCTTTAGACTGTATGGGACCTTTAATTAATTACCGCAGATATTGCGTCATTATTGAATGAAACATCTCATGCTCCACTTTTGCTGCTGGAAATATCCACTTGCACTATCGTATTGTCTACGATTGTCTACTTCAGCCAGAGAGCTGAACTGTAGCAGTCTATCCATTTATTTCTGCGATCATGCATTATATGAGAGCACTGTAAAATGGAGACACTCATAAAAAATAGGACGACTGATGGTTGCATCGCAACTTCACACATTTGTAAATACAGCTCCACAGAGGATAGAGGATGCATTCTGGGCACAAGTACAGTTTCTGTGGTACAGTTAGTGTTTGGTAAATTAGCTTTCAGGCTACAGCCACACTCCTTACTGTGAACGTGTGATCAAGATTAAACCAGCCTGCTCTGAAACAGGGGCAAGCCATTCATTATTGATGATCAAATCTCTCTGAAGATGCCCTAAATAGACTTGTGTGGTTGCATAACACACATGTAGCTTGTGAGCCTCTGATAAGACGTTTCTGTCATTACCGCCTTTTATGAATGAGAACAACTTGTAACACCTGACTCCAGTCAGGTACCTCTCTGTTAGCCTGATAAGTCACAATAAGGGAAAGATTTGTTTCAGCTGTGTTAGCTCATTAGCTCTGAAACAGGATGTGCTTTTATGTGATTTGAATTAGCTTTTTTGCCAATGCTCATACACATAATGTATTAAAACTCACATTGAAATGTTCAATTTGCACACATTGAAAATCCACTTTTGCCTTCATGTCTGCTGCACTGACGCTGAACTTTCTTTCCATTTTTGTGAAGAAAAAAAAATACACTTTTCTAAATACTTGAGTTTTGATTTTACTGCACACCTCCCAAAAAACCCCCCCAAAGAACACCATGGACTTACAAAGGCTTTCATGACTAAGATGGAAACCTCTACATGTGCTCTGAAAGTTGACATAACAGGTGTAAACTTTTCAAGCAACACCCTGGGTGTGTATGAAATTGGTGCCTATGTTAAATCAATAGTTGAACATTTTGGGAAATTCACTCATTTGCTTTCTGGCAGAGCTACATGAGAAGGTTTGGATTCAGAAGTGTGAGGCAAATAAAAAAATATGACTACATTGGTGTCTTGTAGGAGATAAACTGTAAACTAAAACAGCTTTTGTTCTTTTACTCGAAATACAGAGGAATCATATCTTGTTTATTTCCTGAGAGATAAAAATGACCAAAAAACAAAGAAATCTGCATATCATTTACTACTTCCTATAAAGCTGAAATTATGCAGGTGCTCAATAGTAACTGAAGGTGACTCAGATGAGCTTTTTAACATCTTGATAAACTCAGAGCTTCTCACATCTTTTGGCCAAAGGATGGTAGATGACAAGCTTCAGTGGTCTTTAGTGAATGTGTATGAAACTGTAACAGTGTGGTGTACAAAAGTAGGATTTTGAAAAGTGAGACTACATCCTTTGAGAAGAATAATTGTCCATATTTGTCCATTGAATATAAAGCCACAGTCAGTAGCCCGTTATCTTAGCTTAGCACAAACACAGGACATGGGGGCAAAAAAATCTTTCCTGTGTATTAGCACATCAAAAGCTCAATAATTAACAGTCAGGTCTATTTTACGTTTGCATTTTGTATGGATTAAACAAGATAAAATATGTTTAAGACCCCTTAGATGAAAATCAAGTTTTTACCTTGTTTCTACCTTGCCCACGTCCATATGGTGTTTTTATATAATCAAAGACACATAAGTGAAAACACTCAGTCAGCACCATGACTGAGTGTTTCCACATTGAACTGCAGTGAACCAATGACAGTCTCATAAAAACAGATTCAGACAGCCAGAGATTCATATGTCATATGACTGACGAACCAATCCTGTCAACTTGTGGGGACAGGGGGGCGGGGCTAAATAAACCTGAAACATTGTCAGTATAGAGAGCCAGAGTTAGCATTAGTACAACCACTAACACTGTGTCAGCCACTGCCAGTTACAAGCTAACAAACAACATAAACAAATAAAAGATGCTCAGATATTCCTCATCTGAGTCTGGGTCTGACTGAGGTTCCAACATGTGGCTGAGTCTCTGATCCAGATTTCTCAGTGAGGAAGTAAGAGTAGATGAACTCTCACCACCAGTTTTGTTTTTTTTTTTTTTTTTTTTTTTTTTTTTTACTTTTAATTCAAAATATTAATTCATTTTCTACAATCATTTAAAACATGTCTGTAGAGGAACTTTAATTGGTGGTGGTTTTGTACCGTCAGAGAGTCAGGCTAGCTGTTTGGTGCAGTGTGTTACGCTAGTCATTCATGCAGCTAATGTAGCCGTGAGGCATTAGCCTCCAGTAGAGATAAGTATTGAGCTGCAGAGGTCTGCTAAGTTCACTTTCCTTCAACTCCACTACCTCACAATTTTTTTTTCATTTCCAAAACTTTGTAATCTTCAGCCATAACCAAACAGTGAGTCAAGCGAATCACTTGAGGGCACTGTCAGACTACACACAGCTCACTCTGGAGACACTTAAGACTTTGTTTTTTCACATATACGGTAGCTGCTACTTCCCGACACCTGTGAACAGACTGTGGTGAGTGTAAAATCAGTGGAGGATGCCTTTAAGTGAACGACTGCAGGCTGTAACCTCTAACAGATAAGTAAATATTTGTATTTTCTAAAATGTGAAACTATTGCTTTTCCCCTTGTGGTTGTCTGCAGTGTAGAAATGAAGAAAAAAACACACCAGGACTGCTTTAACATAGTGTAAATCTGTAATGTTTACTGTTGCTTCTCCGGAGGTCTTATAGCATGAGCACACAGCTGCAGCTACTATAATTAATTATGGATACGACTAATTTATACTATTTAATGAACACAGGCAAATGTAATTGTCGGGATTTGGCAATTGGTACACCTGACTCAAACTTACCTGCTAATTGATTTTATGAGTGGCAGCCACTCTGCTGGGACCTGAGAAACGTGTTGCATCTTTAGCAGATGAATATAGTGAAAAAACTGTCACTGCTTTTCATAAATGCATCTTAGGGTTTTCTGGGATATATTGAAGATTGGATCCCAAAGAAGAAAAAAAATAAGAAAAAAGAACACTCACTCAAACATAAAAATAACCCAAACATCTGCTAAAATTTTTTATTCATCCAACTCTCACAAAATGTGAACAGAGCAAAATGCTGTCTTTATTGTTTGGCTTCTTGGCTGGGCTGTGCATGTATTCTATCTATCTATCTATCATCTAACTGGAAAACGGGGAGTTAGCAGAGAACAGTTTGAAAGTTAAAATTATTACAAGGTCTGCTGTTCGCGTAAGTTTTTTAATTTTAAAACTCATTATTATCATTGGCGAACCAAAGCCTTTAAAAATACAGCAGCCACAGGGCAAGCGATGAGGCAGGAGCTGGAGCTAATCGGGGAGTGGATAAATGTTCCTTGCCGGCGACTCGGTTAGGAAAACGAGAGCAGTGTCAACAAATTAGCTCCAACAAATGCATCTCTTGGATTCAATGTTTTATCACCATAATACATTCATTGTGAGTCTTCTTGAGGTCTTAGCAAACCATGTTGAGAGCCTTTTCTCCCTCACAGAGAAATGGCGCGCTGAGGAATTTTGTGAATGTTTTACATCCATGTTTGCTAGCTGTCAGTCTTCCTTCCCTGTCTTCCCTGCTGGCTCCTTGTGGTGTGTACCACCATCAAATCTTGACTGGAGTCGTGTGAAATCATCCACGAGAATGTAGTGAGACTGTAGCTGATGATTACAAACAAAAGCCACAACACTTTGAAAAATGCAATGTGAATTGCTCCTATTGCACTAATAGTATTCAGAAATTTAACAAGGTCACTTAAGGCTTTGGTTTCTCTTTCTATAACAATTTAATGGCTCACTAAAAAAAGGGTGAGACACTATGAGTCAATGATTTGATTAATGATCTTGTGATTGTGTACGTGCACAAACAGTTACACTTTCCCTTAAGGTTAAATGTATCACCCTTTTTTTTGCTTTCTAATTTGCTTGAAACAATAGAAGTTTTTTTTTATGTTCAGTGAAATCCATCACGGGTTCCCTCAGTAGATGCCAAGATAATTCCTTCGTATTGGGACACATCGTTAATGACATCGCATTACGTATATGTCGCCTACCAACATCCCGTGACTTTTTTTCCCTAACTTTGTAGCTTCACCTGCGCCATAGTAGAAAAGTGAAATTTAAAGTGCTACATTGAATTTTGCTATTGCTGCATAGTCAATGTTAATGTTAGCTCAACCAAGAGCTGTCTCTGGAGGTGGAAAGCAAACGTCAGTGTTAACTCTTACTTCTATTTCTATCACCTCCTGTCTTCGAGTGAAGTTAGCATGCTAACCAGCTAGCCCAGGTCCAGCCCAGCCATCTTGTCACTTTCACGATACTTCCGTCCAGGCTCCTGAAGAAGCAGCGCTGCTATACCTTTTTGGGAAGTGACCATCAATCAAAACATGGCTTAANATCAGTAATTGTGAGCAATAGTCGTGTGTGGGTGTTTCAAGACTGACATGGCCTTTTACTGGGAAATATAAATATTTTCACCAGACGTTTAGGGTGCAGACCCAAACCCAGCATATCTGTCAGTCAGCAGAATCAGTTAATCAAAGCTCAGCGGCTCGCGCTCACACTGACATTTTATTTCTTTCATCCCAGTTTCATTTAATTTTATTCAAAGGGAGGCAGAGGAGACTACGAGGAACGACGCAGTCCCCACCAGGTATCAAGGGGACAATTTCTGATAATTAGTGTGCACAAACTAGTAATTTGTATCCAGATTAATAATTTGATCATTGAATTGAATTAATAGGTGACTTCAAATGAGTCATTCAAATTCAAACGATGACATCAAGGTATGATGTGGTTGTAACTGAAGTTACAGGTTTATTGCAGCCGGTCCGGTGGGGAGGAGCGCCCACAGTGTCGGCAGCTGAGCGGCAGCTGTGTTTTCATGCAGACACAATTTAAATCACTGCATTCACTCCTTCAGATTAATAGTGTATTCATTCCATTCATCCTTTTGGCCTTGTAGCCTCAGTTTTGATGCTAAATTGAATGTTGCTTAAGCACCTCCTGGTTAGTTTGTGCTTAAACAGGTACAGGTAGTTGTCTAATAGGCAGATGGATGTAGTGAGCTGTGTCCCAATGCGGGGGCCACATCCTTCAAAATTTGTTGACTGTAGACTTGCAAAGGCCTAACCGAAATGAGACAGTGTGGCGTAAAGAGTATTTTTGTTTTGCATCACCAGCAGTGCCCAACCTTACCATTGCATTGGAAAGCATGGCTCCTGTCGCCTAGTAACCTCAACAGCATCTTGAGGTTTAATGGCCCATGGTTTTAATAATTGGACCATTAGCTGTTCAACAGAGCTGAAACCCAGAACTTACATTTTAAAAAGTTGTGTGCCACAGGCTTTCTGTTGCGTGTAGTTTGCATTCATTACTGGGGCAATGATATTCTGGGATAGGTTGGGCCATGGAGTATCCACTTGTTTGGAAAAAAGATGGCTGCATTTCTCAGCCTCATTGAAGGAGCCTTTTGAATGGGACAGCCTAGGTCACGCTGCTGTGACACAATTGGTCTTCAGATTAACCTTTTAATCAATACCTCTGTGTATGTTAGAGAACCTGAACCAGAACCTGCAGGAGGCTCGTAATTTTGTTTCAGATGGAACAAACATTGTGTCACATGGTGTGGCTGAGAGGCAGTGACTGCTTTTTTTGTTGACATCACAATGTTACGGAAGTCCTGACAGCTGGTGTTAAGGCTCAGTTTCTGAATACAGACCTCTTTGGATTTGGTTTCTATTCTGCAAATACACAATCATAAATCTGAAGTGAAGACACCAGAGCGCACAGTTTAAAAAGATTTCTGTGTCTGTTGGTGATGGCACTTACAGCAGTCTCAGGTTAAAGAAGTATCTCTAGAAGGAGACTGAGACTGATGTAGCAATGTACCAGAGGCTTCAGCACCATGGGGGTATTGCTAATCAATGCCACTCAGACCACTGATAACTCAACAGGTGCTGAGATTTCAAGCTCTCTTGCCAAGCAAGCTGGTGCATCTTCTGTACTCTGATGTATGAAAACAGAAACGGTTTGCTCTCAAGAGATGGACGCTGCTGTATACCGATTTACCAAGACACCATTTTGCCTTTCCTTTGTGCATGGCACACATTTTGGGGCAGTTAAATGTCGCCATTTGTCAATGAAGTAGATTTCCATTTGTTTTTTGATTACAAAGCAGGTCTAGGTTCTATATTAATACTGTGAAAGTATCAAAGCCTCAGTCCACAGAGAAATGCACACAGCCTGCATTCAGAAAACTGAGCCTTAAACCAGGAAGTCAGGACTTCTGAAACTTTGTTGATGTCACAACAAAAGCAGTCACCTCTCTCAGCCACGCCCCAAGACCCCCTCTGGACCACCATCCAACCTTACAGGATTTGGTTTCTCAAGTGTTTATCTGAAATCTCTATATTTTATTAATAATCAACAGTCAGAATACAGAGAGCTCAGCTCTCTCTCTATGTTGAACCTGTTGTTACTAGAGCCAGAGAGAAGGCCTGAGAGAGGAGATGTAAAACTACACTGGATGGTTTTTGGTTCTTAAACCAAAAATATTTTCTTATGGATATTCAACACATCAAATAAAACAGGAAAAGTGGAAAAATATGGACCTTTTTAACTAACGACTTTAATAAGAGCAGCATTCCACTTAGGTGCACCAGTTTGATGGTGCTTTTAATGTAGATGCTGTCTCATTGAGTTTTTGCTTAGTGGAACTTATTAATTAGTGATATTTATTAATGTTAGTACTTGCATCTGTGCTTCTCCTGCTATGATAGGGCAAAAAAACTTGAAAAAGTTCTCATAGGATGTAGCTGGTTCAATAACTGAAGCTGTTCTTGCTGGGAACAAGTGATTGGCTGAGGGATTGAGGGAATAAACAGTGACAGCTGATAATTATAAAATAAAATTAAAAAGGGCATCTACACAAAAGAAATATAAATAACTCTATTCAAATGTGCTACTACTATTACTCTGCTTACTACTACTCAGCTTAAGCTAACTACAACTGTTGTGACTTGTGTGTCTCAGGTACCACACAGACTTCTTTGCCCCAGACCTGTGTTAGTTCTCTGAAGAGCTTTTACATGAACAGGAAGTGAAGGCAACATGTGGCAGCCATGGGCCCATGGGCAGCTGTCAGACATCAGCTCTGAACATGTTAGAATTAGATCAGAGAGACCAGCACACACTCATACTTGTATGAGGATCACACACACCACACGGAGAAGAAAGGAAGCAGAAGGCAGTTAGAGCCATTTCCTCTGCTGGAGTGGCTAATTGGGAAGTTAAAGTTGTTAACCTGCTCTGCAGCTCTGGCTGCGCCCTCTGTAAACAGTCTTGCTGTGTGTGTGTGAGTGTGGTGTTGTGTGGTGTGTGTTGTGCGCATCCTTCAAACTTTTTGTATTTCCACTACAGCTGTCTCTATCCATCAGGACTAAGCAGGCATTTGTGTTGGCTGGAAGGCGAGTCTGCAAGTGTTTGACAGGTGAGGAGGAGGGAGAGAGAGGAGGAAGAGGGGGGAGGAAAAAGGCAGATCTGAGGAACCCGTCTGCAGACTGAACAGTCGGCAGGAATATAACCCTGGGGCGCTGGAACACAGGCTATAGCACTTTGCTAACAGTCACGAATACAGTTTGATACATCATAGATAAGAGCTAACATCCCCGAGGCTGTTAGTTCTGGCTGGAAGACAGCAGAGATCTGTTTTAAAGGCCCTCTTCAGGGAGCCTATTGAAAGATCCATCATTTAGCTACTGTTATCTGTGCAGCGGTCATCTGAGGCCTCGCTCCGATCGATATTTCACCACAGCTCAACATGAAGCAAAGGGGGCTGAGGGGAGCCAAGCCAGCTAATTTGATAAAGAAGCAAATGCTCGTGCCACTCTTTCGTCTTGCTTTTGCAGAAACATGATTGTGATCCAGAATCAGGACAGTGGACGGTGAAAGCGATGAGAGACAGCAGGAGACAGAAGGGATGGAACATTGTGTAGCCGGGGACTTTTGGGACCTACCTGTCTGCCGTATCCATGAACATCCTGGGCAAATAAAGACATCCTCCTTGTATCAGTTCAGTAAATAATGAGCCAGGTTTCTGGCATTTGGATTTTTACACTCCCGCTGTAATAGTTCAGCGTTGAGGCTGGAGTTTCCTTCAAACATAAGTTGTACATCCACAGCCGAAGTGTTTATAGCTGTTTGGAATGGCCACCATCTTGTGAAGCATGGGAATAGATTTTGTCCTTTAGGTGTTCATGTTTCATGCAGTGGTCGTGTGGAGAGACGGTGACACCTCCTGTCTCACCTCGTACACACCTGGCCAATCACAGTGTGAAGTGTTGGAAAGGTGCAAAAGTTGTGTGCTACACCTGACAAGGTTTCCACTGGGAACACCACTTGCCTGCGTTTTGTGTGTGTGCGTGGAGGCTGCGTCGCTGAACTGTTGCTGTTTGCACGTGTGTGTGTGTGTGTGTGGTGTTGACTAATCTACATGTTTTGACACTAGGATAATATTAATTAAAGAAAAAATCATGTTATTTTAAAAAAAAAAAAAAAAAAAAAAAATAAAATAATATATATATATATATATAAATTTCAGTATATATATAGATATATATATAATATATAATATATACTATATATATACATAATATATATATATATATATATATATATATATATATATATATATTAAATAACATTCAGTATTATATATATATAAATAAACATTTCAGATTTATATTAATATATTATATATATACTATGTATTTAAATATAAAATATTGTGTAAATATCATATTTATATTTTTCATGTCATATTCAGAATCAGCCTTGACACTGAAACTATAGTGAAAAATATATTTTTATTTTTTCGCTATAAATATAATTGAATTTTTTTCATGTCATACAGATTCAGCCTTGACAGGGATAACTATCGTGGAAGGTATCAGTTTTAGGTAATGTTGCTGGTCTTTTGTCTGTTTTTGCTCCGAGCCACAGGCACAAGAGGCAGTGTGCCTGCTCTAACCTTTGCAGCCAGTGTGTTCTGGCCTGAGGGGGCACAGGTCATGCATAACACACTGAACTGACAACTTGAGTCAAGTGTTTCACAGCAATAAAGACCTGTGAAATTACAGGATAAAGATGTTTTTTTTTCTTCAATGAATCCAATGAAAACCATGAAGCCAACAATGAACTACGCTACGCAAAGCTCAGTCTCTGGTGTGGTCTCAAAGCTCACCATGAACCGAAGTCTCTGCACATTTATGAAGCTGCATTAGATTCATAAAGCTCCAGGAGAGGCTTAAATGTTGAAACATTTTCCACTTCAGATGGCTCTTCACCTCAGTTTGCTCAGCTCTGTGCTGCCCACTCACATCTTCCTGTTTTTTTTTTTTTTTCATGCAGTCATGCCATGTCTAAAATTTACCTCATGGTGTGTGTGTGTGTGTGTGTGTGTGTGTGTGTGTGTGTGTAAATCCTGACATATCTTATTCCTCTGTGCCACTGAGCTCCATTGTTGTCCAAAAACTATTTAAAACACATCAGTGAGCCACAGCAATGCACTGGGTGACGCGCTCCTTTGTTGACGTGAACACACACACTGTACTTTATTTTGACTTGTCCCACACACACCGTCCTCATGCCAGAAATACTCATTTACACAAAACGCTTATTGCTCTGCTGCTGAAAACATCCCCCAACAGATGCTAAAATCTACAGAGCCCAGACACATGGACTTTTTCAAATATATGTTTGTTGTTGACCTGTTTTTAAATATTTACTACTTTACTCCAGTAAGAACCAATGGGCTGGAGGCGTGGACCAACAGACAGACCTTAGTTCACGATACATATGAAATATAAATTAATTTACAAATCTTTATAAAATACCTTTAATCTCATCTTCTGATGCTGAATTTGAGACTTGCATCATTAAACTGTTGTCAGCCACAAAACCTGAAATCCATTCACCTGATGTGACACAAGAAACTGGCGGCGGAGGCTGCTGGGAGCTCACCGTGCACCAGCATTGTTTACTTATGAACTCATCCATGTAGCTAACGGCTAGTGGTTATTCATGAGCTCAGGATCACTGAGGAGGTAATGAGGAGTTAGACTAAAAGTGAAGGCAAGAACTGGTTGTTGTGTAAACTGGGATCAGTCTGTTTGTCTGTCTCTGCCTCCATAAAGGCAGCAGCAGCATGTGTTTACAGTTACAGTCAGCTGGGGTCATAAAACATGTGGACAGCAGGCGTCTACACCCACGACCAGCGCTGCACCGCACACCACAGGCAGCAGAGCACTGTGTGCCACATTGTCGGTGCGTCTGTGTCTCCAGCAAAATGTGTGTCAAGCAAATCATACTCAACCAGACAGGTTTTTATTTTACATAAAGTCAAACCATGAGTAACGGCTTATCCTACATTATACTCAATTCGAATAGAAATGACTGAAATAAATATAGTGAAGATTCTTTAAAGGTTCTGTAAACGATCATCACCGCCACTCGCACTAGACCACCAACGTCTCAGACCAAAACAAGCGCTTCATCGGCTACACCTCCAGCCGACGTTCAGCCACAACGCCGCCTCTTGTTCTCAGTCAGCGAGGTGATTCAGCAGTCGCCGAACACACAACAGTAAAGTTACTGTGTGCACGAGAGCCAACAGAAAACAATCCAGCTACAACCATTAGCCCGCGCTAGCGGTGCTGACAGTTATCCAGCTAGCTATAGCAACATTTGCTAAAACACATTAATAATATCAGTAACGGCAAGTTAGCTAACATTATTATGCTGCTGTCATGAATGAAAACAGACATGTAACATTATGTAGCGTCCAGTTAATTACACATGGAGGAGAAGAAAAGCAGTTCAGAGTCAAGCCGGAGCCTTTTAGCGCTCGTAGGTTTCTCCATCTCGGTGAAGACAGACCAGTGTTGGCTCCACAGTCAGACTGAGAAAGATATTCAGCCTTAGACTTATCAGCCAGGACCGACTGCAAAGAATGACACTGAGGGTAGAAATATAAAAAACTTTATGGATATATCAATGAGAATTTGAGCTGGTGGTCCCTATAACCAGTCCGCCTGTGCTCTGGTCTCATCTCATATTTTGTCGGAGGTCTTTTTAGACATAAAAGTTTCTTAAGTGGAGGAAATTCGGGAAGGTCGCTTTCACTTGAATGCTACATACGGCAATGTGCCATCACACAGTGGGCGATTACTGAGTGTTTAACAGGAGGGACTCACATGCTCCAACATGCACGAGAGCAGATACCAAAACAAAGATGAGGAGCTCGGATTACAACACACATGGAGGGGATGTGGGATGTTCTCTGCTCGGGACGCCATTACTCTATCTTTACATAGTTGTTATCTGCTGTTATTATGGTTTGAAATCTCATTTAAAGAACCTTTAAATTATTGTGTGTGTATGTGTGTGAGCCTTTGTTATCAGCACTGGCTCTTTCTCAGAACCGTTTTAATGAGACAAATTCCCCCAAAATGAACAGGCACAGCTGACATGTACATGGAAATGCTGAGTGTGTCGCACTGTGAGGATGAAGGCTCCTTCTGAGTCATCACAGTAGTCATCTAACCCTCCTTTGATCACTCAGGAAGTATGGAGGCCTACAGTTGCTTTATCACCCTCATTCATTTCTTATCAAACACACGGTGGCAATAAATCCGCCATTTTCCCCGCAATGGAATTACGGGGAGGGCGATGACTTATGAGGATGTGGTCGCTGCTGTAACTTGTGTGGCAAATTCCCCAGAAATGGTTTATGATTGACTGCAATGGACAGCGAGCGCCTGGCCATCAGTTTGGCCTCAATAAAGAGCAGGGATCTGGGCAAGCCATATTTCCTACCTGAGGTTAAAGGGCAACCTTGAGAGAATGAGGTGACGCAGACACAGTGCTGCTGTGCTGAGTAAACATACACAGCACCTGCTCATACACACTAATGCTGAATTTCTGTGGGGCTAAGACGAGGAGAGGAGTATATCTGCACGTCTGCTGTCCGTGTGCAAATCTGCATCTGTATGACTCACACCTGAACGCTGCTTTTATGAAACTTGTATTCAGGAACAAATTAGCCTGAAGTCTTTGGCTACTTTGCCAAATTAAAAGGGCATCCAACCAAATTTACTAATTACAGGGAGAACTGCACAGGTGTAATGTAATCCCAGGATGGGTTAAAGACTGCAGAGCTATAACAGTAAGGCTGCATTACAAACTGAGGTTGTGCAGTTTGAAAGGCAGAGTGGGTCTGCTGCTAGGTTTACATTGTATGAGTTGAATGTTAAAGTTGGTCATGTGAGCGCTGAGATACTGGGCATTGACAATACGAAGTGTAATGATACATTCACTTAATAAACAGAAATAAAAATCTGTTTTTCTGAATTAATGAGATTGTTATCTCAGAATTCTGAGAAGTTTTTCAAGGGAAAAAAAATCCTGTTTTCCTGAATTAATGAGATCATATCTCCATGATCTCGAGATCATAGATCGTTGTTAATTCAGAAAGAGGTTTTTTTTAAAGAAAACTTTTCTTTGAATTCTAATAATGATCTCATTAATTCAGAAAAACAGACATTTTTTAAAACGCATTATGCTTCCATACTAAATCTATTAAATCTGGATTCAGTTTGAGCCCGTATGAATACAGAATACAGTGCAAGTTTAAAAAGACACAAGGGTAAGACAAAAATAAAAGAAAGATGCATATCCATCACAGGGGTAAACCTGTGGATGAATCATGATAATGAGTTATGAATGTGAAGTTCACGTGGCAAATTTAGAAAAAAAAAAAGTTAAAGTATGATGATAGATAAATATAAAAGAGAGATGATCATTATCATGGCATAAATGTAGCAGTGATTTAAAAAAAAAAAAAAAAAAAGTTTTTCTTCTTTTCTTTCCTTTGGCCTCCATGTGTGTGAAACACTGGAACTCATTTTTGTTTCTCCTTGTTCCTGTTTTCTCTGACTATACGTTGGCCTGTAGTGAGAGTCGTCGATTCATGTGAAGTTATGTAGAGAGGGTAGGTGTAATAAGCTATAGCTTCAGCCTACACCTATTAGACCAGTATTGTTATGCTTTATTTCTATGTGTATTTGCTCTGCATAAATATTAATAAGGACAAAAATAAACTGAACAGAATTCAATCAGCTTTAACTATCATGAGGCATCCTTATTGTATTTATCTACCGTTCTATACATTTTAATATCAAACACCAAATGCAATATATTGGCACTTGAGTCAGATGTTGGTGTGAACAGTGTCAGTCAGTGGGAAACTGGCAGGGACAGTAACTGTGAGTAATGGATGAGATCCTGTGTGTTTGGAGTTGACCCAGTCTGGACTCCAGTCTTTTATAGTTTTATTGACCACTCAAAGCACCTATTATTATATTAAGGAATTCTGACATTCCCATCAACCTCATCTTTGTATTTGCTGTTAGCATGCTAACATGCTAAACTAAGATAATAAACAATATACCTGCTAAACATCAGCCTTAGCTTTGTATTTGTAGCACTTTAGCATCCTGTTGTTAGCTTAGCGCTGCAGTGTCTATGTTGTCCTATGTTGTATTCTCTCAGTTGAATGCACTTCCTAATTTGCAGAGTTCAGACCAAGTCATTGTTTTGCAAGTCACAGGTAAGTTTCAAGTCTTTACACTTAAGTCCCTAATCCTGAACTAAGAGTTCTGAGTCCTAAACAAGTTACAAACTATATCCTCTATATGTGCAATATCAACAAACAGCAACACAACAAAAACTTGTGTTGTCAAATGTGGTGACACTGGAAAATTAGGCAGCTAAAGACTGCTGCTTTTAAGTTTCAGTTTTGGAAGCTGGCATCAGAGTCTCAAAGAGTCCCACATGGCTTCAGGTCCTGGAGCAGGTTTCATGTGCTGCTGATTTGAGTCCTGACAGAGCAGTGCCAGAGACTCATGCAATTTAGAGGGGGAGCATATAACACAGGTAGTTTTCTGTAGCTGCAATTTACATATGTCCCCTAAACACCTCACATGCAGTCTATCAGTAGACAATACAATTTACAGATGTTCCTATAACACTTCACATGCTATCAGTAGAAGCTAGCAGCGCACTGGGAAGCCTCTATTCTCCACTCAGTTATTGATTTCTATCTGTCTGGGTGCTGTCCATCCTCCCAATTTCAGCTGAGCAGATTTTATCTTATCCACACCCTTATCAGTTTGGCTTGTACTAATCTCGGTTCTACTAAAGAATTATTCTTTTAAATTATTTTAAAAAAGAATAAACTCAGAACAGGATAATAATTGATTAATACTTTAAATACAAGTAGAAATAGTTTCTAGAGCAGCAACAGTAATGTTCACATCAGTAAAGTCACTATAAACTCAATATCTCACTGAGAAGAAATCTAAACTGTCAGTAAAATAAATAATATATGTGACATGAAAATACTGAGTGAAAAGTGAAGACATCAGTCAGTGTCCTTCCTCCTGTCTTCCATCCTCCTCCTCACTACCTGCTGGCAGAAAGAGGAGGGCCTGGTTTGTCTCAGCTCAGTTTACAACAAACTGACATATTTGGAGATTTGTGGCAAACTCAGAAGACAGTCGAGAACATAACTTGTCTAGATCCTTGTTGAACAGGTGGTTTGATAAAGTTCTTATTGGCCTTTTACTTTTTATTGCACTAACAGTAATGAGTGTAGCTGTCGATGTGTATGTTGATGGACAATTAAATCAATGTACAGGAAACAATATCAAGGGCCCATCACACTTAGTTTTTAGTCTTTTATATTTTTATTGACCTTATTGAAATTTTCCAAAACTGCTTTTTTTTTTTTTTTTTTTTAATGAAAAATAAATCTTATTTCTACCTATCACTTTGGTTAATTTGGTTACGTTCATCTCAAAAGTTACGAAGGAAGGCTTTCTGGGAAATCCTAATTTGTCCGATCGGCTTGCTCCTTCTCATTTCTGATAACTTGCTTGAGTGGAAGTCAGTTTTTTTCAGTCTTTTAGCAAGAAGTGATTTTTTTCAGTGAGTGGACGATTCAGTTAGCAGCAAAATGTTTAACAAGCCCAGACACACGAGCGGCGCTCAGAAGAGGAAGAAGGGGGGAGAACGGGAGGAGTTTATTGCTGAACTGGCGACCTTCAGATTTATCGAATATTGGCACTGTTGATGTTCCGCCAGAGGCTAGAGTTAGCTGGATTGGCTGTGCTCTCAACAGAGAAAAGCAGAGCAGGAATTTGGACTCGAGCAGTGTTGTTAATGATCTTGCTGAGTGCACCAGGGCCAATCACAATTATGTTATGCTGATGGTTTAAGGTGTCAAGTATTTTCATTATTTTGGTTTGTGAGGGTGGCTCGGGATGATGTCAAATTCCCGGGCTGAATGGTCGCTTCCGTCCGCCCCTGAGTCGAGTAGCAAGTCTTTCTTCATCATGTCGAGTCTGAAGTAAAGAAATGTATGACTCAGCCCAAGTCATGTGACTCGAGTCCACAATTTATTGCAAATTTGCCAGGGCTGTTTGTGAGGGACCGAGGACAGTTTATAACAGTCTATAAACTGAAATAAAAAATCATGTTGAACCTGCAAAAAGTATCCAAATGCCAAACTTAAGTCTAAAGAGCTACACAAAAGCATCAAGACTAAATAAACCCTGGAAGGAAGCCCCCCNAGCTGTTTCTGGAGGTGGAAAGCAAACGTCAGTGTTAACTCTTACTTCTATTTCTATCACCTCCTGTCTTCGAGTAGACGTTTAGCGTGCTAACCAGCTAGTCACGGCCTAGTCAGCCCATTCTGTCACTTTCCGATACCGAGTCAGCGTCCAGGCTGCCCTGAAGAAGCAGCGCTGCTATACCTTTTTGGGAAGTGACCATCATCACAACCCAGCAAGAAACCACGCTCATCAGCAGAGAAAACGTACATATAGCACCTTTTATGACTGATTTCAAGTCCAGTGACTGCAGCCCCATTTCCACCACAGGGGTTTTTCAAGAACTTAGGTTTTCCCTGTTTCTCACTGGACCTAGTTCTGATTTGTTTCCTTTCTTCCCTCATAAAAGTCTCACTGGGCCATAAACATTTGAGTTGACATTTGAGAGAGAAACCTTCAGTAATCTTACACAACCACTTTGGTACATGCTGACAGATTTCTCCTGATTCACTGTGTCTTTATTGTAGCTTCAGTGACAAAACAAGCATGAATGTGCTTAGAACTTTTAAATTGCACATGTGGTTTCTGCGTTTCACACAGTTCCTGGATGTGTGCTGAAGAAAGGCTCTGAGTCATGAGTGTTTTTTTGTTGTTTGTGGACTTTGGGGAAGTTGCTGACTACAAATCACCTTCACGTTTATTACTTCATGCCTTAATGTGCTAAAGCTACCAGAAATATTCAGCTCTGACACCATCCCATAAACCCAACCTCAGCAGTGTAAAACAGCATTTTCTTTGGTCTCCAGATAAAAACAGAACCATCCTCAAAATCATTCTTTTTGTTTTGGCAACTGTCTCGCAGTGTGGTCGTGCAGACTGCCGCTTTACCTTACTGTCCTTTTTCCCAGACAATCCACTCACTTGTACTTTTCCACGGCCGCCGGTTTCTATGGCAACAAAAGAGGAGGAAGAGAGGCTGGGGAGGCTTGACAGAACACTGTCAAGCAGACAGTACAGGGGCGGCTGGGATCCTCATGAGGTGGGAGAATACCCAGAGGGAGAAACAGGAAAAAAAAAAAAAAAAAAAAAAAAAAAAGGAAAAAAAAGGGAAAAAAAAAAAAAAAAAAAAAAAAAAAAAAAAAAAAAAAAAAAAAAAAAAAAAAAAAAAAAAAAAAAGAAAAAAAAAAAAAAAAAAAAAAAAAAAAATTCAGGGGAACCCCAAAGAAAAAAAAAAAAAAAAAAAAAAAAAAAAAAAAAAAAAAAAAAAAAAAAAAAAAAAAAGAAAAAAGGAAAAAAAAAGAAAAAAAAAAACAAAGGGGGGAAAAAACGGGAAGGGAAAAAAAAAAAAAAAAAAAAAAAAAAAAAAAAAAAAAAAAAAAAAAAGAAAGAAAAAAAGAAACAAAAAATGGGAGTTCAGCAGAAACAAAAAACTGCTCTGTGTTTAATGATTCAAAAGAGATTCTTGCGTGTGTGTGAGTTTGTCAAGCTTTTGCGATATCACTTAGATCTGGGTGGTCTTTGAGTTTGTACATCATGGATAGAATTATATGGCATGTGACAGCCAGTATTTTGTGCTATTACTCATCCCCATAGTGGAAAAAAGTGCCTAATCAAAAATGTCACGTGTCCCATCAATCACATGTTCCACCTCGCATGTAATCTACATGATCAAATGTCCCTGTGGGTTATCCTATATTGGAAAAACATCACGTTTACTAAAACAGATAATACGTGAAAACAAAAAGCCTCTGAAAAGAGAAAATTACCCAACACAGCCCTTTTAATGACTTAAACATGACACTCTCATCATTCAGGTTCCAAGACACTGAAAACGTGACTCCACCTGAGAGAGGCGGTAATACTGATGAAACTCTTAACAGAAGAGAAGTATACTGCATATTCAGTTTGCAGACGTTATCACCTAAAATACTGAATGATGAGATCCCATGACATGTGACTATAGATCTATCTATTGTCCATTCAAGATACCAATAGTTCACATGTATTACAATACATTGATGACTTTATAAAATTGTTGTGTATAGTGTGTATATGTGGAGTGTATATATTACTATATAAGTACATATTATACTATATATATATATATATATATATATATATATATATATATATATATATATATATATATAATCTCAATCATCACGGTCAATGATTGAAAGACACTCTCATGAGAGACTAATTGTCTCACACCTGGGCACACAAGACGGGTGGAGCATTATCTATTTAAAATCATGGTTGTAAGAACTGTCACTGGTCTAGAGAGACCGAAATGTTGGGATGATCAGTAATGCTGAGCAAGAGTCGTGTGTGGGATGTTTCAAGACTGACATGCCTTTTACTGGGAAATATAAATATTTTCACCAGACGGTTTAGGTGCAGACCCACCAGCATATCTGTCAGTCAGCAGATCAGTTAATCAAAGCTCAGCGGCTCGCGCTCACACTGACATTTTATTTCTTTCATCCCAGTTTCATTTAATTATTATCAAAGGGAGGCAGAGAGACTGAGAACGACGCAGCCCACCAGGTATCAAGGGGACAATTTCTGATAATTAGTGTGCACAAACTAGTAATTTGTTCATCCAGATTAATAATTTGCACATTTGAATTGAATTAATAGGTGACTTCAAATGAGTCATTCAAATTCAAACGAATGACATCAAGGTATTGATGTGGTTGTAACTGAAGTTACAGGTTATTGCAGCCGGTCCGGTGGGGAGGAGCGCCCACAGTGTCGGCAGCTGAGCGGCAGCTGTGTTTTCATGCAGACACAGATTTAAATCACTGCATTCACTCCTTCAGATTAATAGTGTATTCATTCCATTCATCCTTTTGGCCTTGTAGCCTCAGTTTTGATGCTAAATTGAATGTTGCTTAAGCACCTCCTGGTTAGTTTGTGCTTAAACAGGTACAGGTAGTTGTCTAATAGGCAGATGGATGTAGTGAGCTGTGTCCCAATGCGGGGGCCACATCCTTCAAAATTTGTGACTGTAGACTGCAAAGGCCTAACCGAAATGAGACAGTGTGGCGTAAAGAGTATTTTTGTTTTGCATCACCAGCAGTGCCCAACCTTACCATTGCATTGGAAAGCATGGCTCCTGTCGCCTAGTAACCTCAACAGCATCTTGAGGTTTAATGGCCCATGGTTTTAATAATTGGACCATTAGCTGTTCAACAGAGCTGAAACCCAATACTTACATTTAAAAGTGTAGTCCACAGGCTTTCTGTTGGTGTAGTTTGCATTCATTACTGGGTGCAATGAATCTTGGGATAGGTTGGGCCATGGAGTATCCACTTGTTGGAAAAAGATGGCTGCATTTCTCAGCCTCATTTGAAGGAGCCTTTGAATTGGGACAGTCTAGTCACGCTGCTGTGACACAATTGGTCTTCAGATTAACCTTTTAATCACATACCTCTGTGTATCGTTAGAGAACCTGAACCAGAACCTGCAGAGGCTCTAATTTTGTTTCAGATGGAACAAACATTGTGTCACATGGTGTGGCTGAGAGCAGTGACTGCTTTGTTGTGACATCACAATGTTACGGAAGTCCTGACAGCTGGTGTTAAGGCTCAGTTTCTGAATACAGACCTCTTTGGATTTGGTTTCTATTCTGCAAATACACAATCATAAATCTGAAGTGAAGACACCAGAGCGCACAGTTTAAAAAGATTTCTGTGTCTGTTGGTGATGGCACTTACAGCAGTCTCAGGTTAAAGAAGTATCTCTAGAAGGAGACTGAGACTGATGTAGCAATGTACCAGAGGCTTCAGCACCATGGGGGTATTGCTAATCAATGCCACTCAGACCACTGATAACTCAACAGGTGCTGAGATTTCAAGCTCTCTTGCCAAGCAAGCTGGTGCATCTTCTGTACTCTGATGTATGAAAACAGAAACGGTTTGCTCTCAAGAGATGGACGCTGCTGTATACCGATTTACCAAGACACCATTTTGCCTTTCCCTTTGTCATGGCACACATTTTGGGGCAGGTTTAAATGTCCCATTTTGTATGAAGTGATATTTCCATGTTTTGTGATTACAAAGCAGGTCTAGGTTCTATATTAATACTGTGAAGGTATCAAAGCCTCAGTCCACAGAGAAATGCACACAGCCTGCATTCAGAAACTGAGCCTTAAAACCAGAAGTCAGGACTTCTGTAACTTTGTGATGTCACAACAAAGCAGTCACCTCTCTCAGCCACGCCCCAAGCCCCGCCCTCCTGGACCCACCATCCAACCTTTCAGGATTTGGTTTCTCTAAGTGTTTATCTGAAATCTACCATATTTTATTCAATAACTCAAACAGTCAGCCAATCAGAAGAGAGGCTCAGCTCCTCTCTTCTGATTGGTTGACTGACCTGTTGTTACTAGAGCTCCAGAGAGAAGCCTGAGAGAGGAGATGTAAAACTACACTGAGATGGTTTTTGGTTCTTAATACCAAACATATTTCTTCTTATGGATATTAACACATCAAATAAAACAGGAAAAGTGGAAAATATGGACCTTTTAACTAACGACTTTAATAAGAGCAGCATTCCACTTAGGTGCACCAGTTTGATGGTGCTTTTAATGTAGATGCTGTCTCATTGAGTTTTTGCTTAGTGGAATATTATTAGTGATATTATTAATGTTAGTACTTGCAGCTGTGCTTCTCCTGCTATGATAGGGCAAAAAAAACTTTGAAAAGTTCATAGGATGTAGCTGGTTCAATAACTGAAGCTGTTCTTGCTGGGAACAAGTGATTGGCTGAGGGATTGAGGGAATAAACAGTGACAGCTGATATTATAAAATAAAAATTAAAAGGCATTACACAAGAAATATAAATAACTCTATTCAAATGTGCTACTACTATTACTCTGCTTACTACTACTCAGCTTAACTAACTACAACTGTGTGACTGTGTGTGTCTCAGGCTACACACAGACTTCTTGCCCCCAGACCTGTGTTAGTTCTCTGAAGAGCTTTTACATGAACAGGAAGTGAAGGCAACATGTGGCAGCCATGGGCCCATGGGCAGCTGTCAGACATCAGCTCTGAACATGTTAGAATTAGATCAGAGAGAGCCAGCACACACTCATACTTGTATGAGGATACACACACACACACGGAGAAGAAAGGAAGCAGAAGGCCAGTTAGAGCCATTTCCTCTGCTGAGTGGGCTAATTGGGAAGTAAAGTTGTTAACCTGCTCTGCAGCTCTGGCTGCGCCCTCTGTAAACAGTCTGCTGTGTGTGTGTGTGTGTGTGTGTGTGTGTGTGTGTGCGCATCCTCAAACTTTTTGTATTTCCACTACAGCTGTCTCTATCCATCAGGACTAAGCAGGCATTTGTGTTGGCTGGAAGCGCAGGAGTCTGCAGTGTTTGACAGGTAGAGAGGGGGAGGAGAGAGGAGGAAGAGGGGGGAGGAAAAAGGCAGATCTGAGGAACCCGTCTGCAGACTGAACAGTCGGCAGGAATATAACCCTGGGGCGCTGGAACACAGGCTATAGCACTTTGCTAACAGTCACGAATACAGTTTGATACATCATAGATAAGAGCTAACATCCCCGAGGCTGTTAGTTCTGGCTGGAAGACAGCAGAGATCTGTTTTAAAGGCCCTCTTCAGGGAGCCTATTGAAAGATCCATCATTTAGCTACTGTTATCTGTGCAGCGGTCATCTGAGGCCTCGCTCCGATCGATATTTCACCACAGCTCAACATGAAGCAAAGGGGGCTGAGGGGAGCCAAGCCAGCTAATTTGATAAAGAAGCAGCTCGTCCACTCTTTCGTCTTTGCTTTTGTCAAACATGATTGTGATCAGAATCAGGACAGTGGACGGTGAAAGGATGAAGAGCAGGAGACAGAAGGAGTGAACATTAGTGTAGCCGGGGACTTTTGGGACCTACCTGTCTGCCGTATCCATGAACATCCTGGGCAAATAAAGACATCCTCCTTGTATCAGTTCAGTAAATAATGAGCCAGGTTTCTGGCATTTGGATTTTTACACTCCCGCTGTAATAGTTCAGCGTTGAGGCTGGAGTTTCCTTCAAACATAAGTTGTACATCCACAGCCGAAGTGTTTATAGCTGTTTGGAATGGCCACACTTGGAAGCAGTGGGAATAGATTTTGTCCTTTAAGGTGTTCATGGTTTCATGCAGTGGTCGTGTGGAGAGACGGTGACACCTCCTGTCTCACCTCTACACACCTGGCCAATCACAGTGTGAAGTGTTGGAAAGGTGCAAAAGTTGTGTGCTACACCTGACAAGGTTTCCACTGGGAACACACTGCCTGCGTTGTGTGTGTGCGTGGAGGCTGCGTCGCTGAACTGTTGCTGTTTGCACGTGTGTGTGTGTGTGTGTGTGTGATTCTACAGAGAGTTTTCCTAGGATAATATTTTGACAGAAAATGCCACTGTTAATGGTTTAAAAAAA